>VONZ01000282.1:232500-250000 GCA_012976165.1 Labeo catla | reverse complement strand
GAATCATTCTTGCTCATTGCTTTAATTTCATATCAGAAATGCTAATTTCATGCTAATTTTGGATTAGAAAACAAGTTTTGAACAGTAAGTGAATCTTTCTCGTTCATTTCCAAGATTTTGAATTTAGTATGAGGCAGGTTTTAATAATATTTTTGATTATGAATCGAGTCCAGGTTTTTGAATGAATGGTAAAATGAACAAATCATTCTTGGTCGTTCTTGATAATGGATTAATTGTGGATTCAGATTTAAAATAATTTTTAATTATGAATCATGTCCAGGTTGTTGAATGAATCATAAAATGCAAATATAACGCAAAAATTAAAAATCAAACACAAATTTTTCTAGTTTTTAACAGATCTTTTAGTAACGTAAATGAATAATTTTTTTGCTGATTTTCAAGATTTCAAATCTAGTATGAATCAGGTTTGCAATCATTTTTAATTATGAATTGAGTTAAGATGTTTGAATGAATTGTAAAATGAATGAATCTTTCTTGGTCATTGCTTTAATTTCATATCAGAAATGCTAATTTCATGCTAATTTTGGATTCGAAAACAAATTTGAGTTTTTGAACAGATCTTTTAGTAAAGTAAGTGAATCATTCTTGTTCATTTCCAAGATTTGAGTCAGGTTTAACAATTTTTATTATGAATTGAATCCAGGTTTTTAAATTAATTTTAAAATTAATGAATTATTCTTGTTCATTGCCTTAATTTCATATCAGAAATGTGAATGCCATGCTAATTTTGGATTAGAAAACAAATGTGAATGAAAACTGAAATTAGTGACTGAATCATTTATTTGTTGTTCATTGTTCATTTCTCTGATTTCAAATAAAATACAGAATGACTGACATAATTTTCGCTCTGAAACATCTATGTTTTGAACTAAACATTTAAGTGAATTAATCATTTATGTTTATTCTGAAGATTTTGAATCTCGTATGGTAAATGTTTGAAATAATTTATGATTGAATCAATCAATTTTTTTTTTTTTTTTTTTGAGATAATGAAATGAATGAGAATTTGGACAAATATTTAAATAAATGAATCATTCTTGTTTAGTTCCTTAATTTCAAATATGCTGCAGGTTTTACATATTTTTTGATTAGGAAATTACCTTTTATATTGGATTTATTGCATTTTGGAAAAAAATATTCAGTTTTTATAATAAATCTTTGAAAAATCAAAATCTAGATTTGAATTTTTTATGTTATTATAACCTAAAGATGCTATGTGAAAGTTTAAAACAGAAAATAGTGGTTTTCATCTTGCCACTTTCTTGGTAAAGAAAACACATTTTTACTCAAATGAATCAAAATGGATTTATAGCTTTTTGGAAAAGAGCTCTTCATATATTGTAATGTAAATTAATTCTTGTTTATTTATGTGATCTGGTGTGATATGAATTTATGCGATCTGGTTTGATGATCTGATTTTTGGTAATTTTATTTATTTATTTTTTTTCCTTTTTCCAAAACAATGACATTTGGAGTTGTCGGTATCCTGTGCCATATTTGATTTCAGTGAATAAGTTAAATTTCTGGTCACAATTCACTTTTATTATCCTAAACTTCTTTTGTGCCTTACAGAAAAAAGATCAGTCAGAACGACACAAGGGTACGTAAGATTTGATTTGACATATTTGTTCAAAAACAACTCATTCATAATAGACAAAAAGGCACTTTTTGGATGCTGTTATACATTTACAGTAGGCCTACATTGTTACTGAACAAAATCAAAAGATTTGAGTGTTTAAGATGAAACCGAATCCTTCACTAGAAATACTTTCATAAAGATAAACCTTGATGTCTCAGAATGAGAGAAGATTCTGGGCAATAAATGGCTTGAACAGTGAAAGCACAATAAAACAAATCTCATCACTCAATCCCTGTTTTTTCCTCTTACAATAAACATGAAATTACTTGTGCAGTTTTTGTGAAATAATTAAAAGTCGTCTTATCCTCTCTTTATTCAGAGGTCTCTGGGAGAAGCCACTTCAGAAACCTGCTGCGCTGATACATATGTCATAAGCATTTATGAATCTAATTATCGGACCAATTCAATTGAAATGAGCAGTGATTCAGACCTGCCAAGAGTCAAAGACGTCTTCAGCTGCCCACCATGCAGGGTAAAAAAAAAACAATGAAAATTTGCCTTTTTTAACAAGCAGGGACATAAAATTCTTCTGACTAATTATCCTGGACCGTAGCACTGGAGTGTGAAATGAAATTTGATTACTGACAAAGCGTTATGTGGTGCACACAGATAAAAATGTGGGCGGCTGGGAAACAAATAACCCCAAACAAGTAAAATGAGGGCGTTGTAAATACGTGACGACACTTCTGATTGGCCGCGGTCACATCCTCGGCTCTCGGAAGACGCTCGACACGTAGGGCTACGAGTACATGACATAATGCGATTGTGGCCGAGAGGCTCGGTCTGAATTCCTAAAGCGCTCGTTTTTATCTCTGTAGTATGAATTATGAAAGCCTGATTATTCATTGGTGTGGCTCCACAAATCCACCATGAGTTTAATTCAGTTGTGCATTTAATTCCGTCCTTCTTGTTTCTAATTGCTCTCGCTGTGTTTTTTCCCCCCACTTAACGAAATTTGCTGGAGAATGTGGCAACGTTTAATCTGCACATGCCATCAGTGGGTATTGTCTTTCTGCAATTAGACTGATGAGAAGATTTAGCCATTAGCGGGTTCATTACAGCAGCCGCACACCGCCAACTCCGCCGGAGCAATCAGAGAACGTGCTCCTCGCCGCTCGCCGGCGGGAGCTAAAACCTACAACTTATCGCAGACGTGATGGAAATCCATGAAGCATCGGGTCGTCGGGCCTCATGAGAGCTGATCTGATGCTAGTTCGAAGTTGCATTAAGTAGCATTGGGAAATGATAACTTAAAGAACCTTAAAGGAGAAGTCCACTTCCAGAACAACAATTTACAAATAATTTAATCACCCCTTGTCATCCAAGATGTTCATGTCTTTCTGTCTTCAGTCCTAAAGAAATTATGGTTTTTAAGGAAAGCATTTCAGAATTTTTCTCCATATAATGGACTTCATTGGTGCCCCGATTTTGAACTTCCACAATGCTGTTTAAATGCAGCTTCAAAGGGCTCTAAACGATCCCAGCCGAGAAAGAAGGTCTTATCTAGCGAAACGATTTTTTCGAAAACTACAAATTTGTATACTTTTTAAGCACAAAAACTTGCATAGCACAGGCTCTTGGATGCGCGTCTACAGGTCGTTCTTGAACGATTCGTTCATTTTGAACGAATCTTTAATGTGACTGACGAAGAACGAGTCGTCTTGGGGAGTGATTTGTTCAGTCGCACATTCGCAACATCCTATTAGGTTCTATATTGGAATTTGTTCACCTGTGTCGAGTCTTTGGGTTTTTCACGTGATGCTGATTTTGCTAAAATTAACGAAATGACTCGAAAAAGATTTGTTCATTTTGCTGAAGGAGACTCAAAGGTCAGAGTCAGTAAAATGATCCGAACTTCCCATCACTACCTTTTTGTTTGTAAACAGCGTTTGACTTGCACTTTCTTAGTCTTTGCGTGTTCGCTTTGTAAACACTGGGTTTGTGGTTCTGCCTACGTTCAACCTGCCCTGGTTTGAACTTCCAAAATGTAGTTTAAATGCAGCTTCAAATGGCTCTTAACGATCCCAGCCGAGGCAGAAGGGTCTTATCTAGTGAAACGATTCGTCATTTTCTAAACATATTGTCAATTTATATACTTTTTAACCTCAAACGCTGGTCTTGTCTAAGTCTGCGTGAACTTTTCCCGGTTTAATACGATCAATACAGTTAGGGTATGTCGAAAAACTCCCATCTCGTTTTCTTCCCCAGCTTCAAAATCGTCCCACATCGCTGCAGAAGTACCAACCCAGTTGTTTACAAAGTGAAGATGCAAAGAAGATCAAGTGGCCTTTGAAGAAGAAAGAAGAAGAAAACGAAACGGGAGTTTTTCAACATAGCCTTACTGTATTGACCCGGATTACACAGACTACGCATGTGCATCGCAGAGACGGATAAGAAGGATAAGATCCTTCTTCCTTGGCTGGGATCGTTTAGAGCAGGGGTGTCAAACTCCTGCAGAATTTAGATGCAACCCTAATTAAACACACCTGATCCAACTAATCAAGTCCTTCAGGCTTAATTGAAAACTGCACAGTATATGTGTTGGAGCAAGGTTGGAACAAAACTCTGCAGGGCTGTTGCCCTCCAGGAACTGAGTTTGACACCCCTGGTTTAGAGCCATTTGAAGCTGCATTTACACTGCATTTTGTAAGTTTAAACTTGGGGGCACCATTAAAGTCCACTATATGGAGAACATTCCTGAAATGTTTTCCTCAAGAAACATAATTTCTTATCAACTGAAGAAAGACAGACATGAACATCTTGGATGACAAGGAGGTGAGTAAATTATCAGTAAATTTTTGTTCTGGAAGTGAACTTCTCTTTTAATCAAAGATCTAACAGCTGAAAATGCATATCGGAGCAAAAACCAAGCCCTGAGGTCAAAAAAACTGCCTGTACAGCTTAGAAACAGGATTGCATCAAACCACATATCTGGGGAAGAGTTCAGAAAAAATTCTGCTGCATTGGAGGTTCACAGAAGCATGTAGTCTCTGTTACCCTTAATGGAAGAAGTTTGAAACAACCAGGACTCTTACTAGAGCTGACCTCCTGGCCAAACTGAGCAATTGATGGAGAAGGGCCTTGGTTAGACTGGTGACCAAGAACCTGATGGTCACTCTAGGTGAGATCCACGATCATATGTGAAGACAGGAGAAACTTACAGAACGACAAACTGTAACACTTGTGGCAATACTCAGTCCTCTCCTCAGTGAAGACACATTAAAAACCCATTTTTTTGCGAAAAAGCACCTAAAGGACCCTCAGACTGTGAGAACAAAGATTCTCTGGTCTGATGAACCTCGGTTACAAGCATCATGTTTGGAGGAAACAGGCACTGCTCATCACCTGCACAATATCATCCAAAAGTAAAGTTTGATGGCTGTTTTTTTCATGGGCAGGTTCTGAAGGACTCGTCAGAGTAAAAGGAAAGCTCAACACAGCAGAATATAGAGATAGCCTTAATGAAAACCCAGTCCAGAGCATTCAGAACCTCAGACTGGGCAGAAGGTTCACCTACCAACAGGACAATGACCGTAAGCACACAGCAAGAGTGGCTTAGAGACAACGCTGTGAATGTCCTTGAGTGGCCCAGCCACAGCCTGGACTTGAACACAATCAAACATTTCTGGAGAAACCTGAAAATGTCTGCCAGACCCTATCCAAGCTGACAGAGCTTGAGAGGTAAAGAAGTGAGGAGAAGAATGGCAGATAATTGCCAAATGCTGATGTGCAAAGCTTGTTGCATCATACCCAAAAAGATCTGAGGCTGTAAAGGTGCTTCAGCCAAGTACTGAGTTAAGGGTATGAATACTTATCCAATGTACTTATTTATTTTTATTTTTTTAAATGTATTTTTTGCTTGTTTTTGCTTTGTCATTATGGTGTATGGAGTGTAGATTGATGTGGAAAAAAAAGCAAGGTAGCAACGTGAAAAAAAGAATTAAAGCACTGCACATATAGCCTATACATGAGGGTGAGTAATTAACTGAATTCTCATTTTTGGGTGAACTTGGTTATCAATAACAACACTGAAGTACAGCAAAGTTTCCAACTGTCTAAAGTTGCACTTTACTTTTCCAGGACTCCGAGGTGCGCGAAGATCTGCACACGTTTTGATTCGAGCTTCAAGGTGTCTGTATATCAAGCCTCTCTTTGATTCGGTGGCAGTGACGTGTCCCGGTTCACTCTTGAGCAGCACAGCAGCGGTAAGTCTGCGTCTGCAACACATGACCTATGAAAGGCCATCACCATATCTGAAGTGACAATTTGACAAGGTGCTACTTCCTGAATTCTTCAGCACCTTATAAAACAACAGCAAGGCCTAGTCTGTAGAATAATACTGTCAGTTAACTCCATATCTTGCTGTGTTGGTCTTACTGAATGGCTTTAGGATAAATGAAACACTGTGAAGTTAAAAGAACAGACTCGATACCACAGTAAACTGTGTTCCAGAGACTTCTGTGAATGTACTGTACTGTGCAGTGCAGTTAAATGCGACGTGGCTTGGTGACCCCTCTGAGCCGCCACAGTGCTGACTGTTTCATTTACCGACAGGAGGTCACCGGGGGTCAGCCAGTGCCGTTTGTACTCGCTGAGAATTCATTACTTTGTGCTGCTACCTTGAATAGGAAATGAAGTTTCCGATAAAGCGAGAATTGAAAAAAAGAGAGGAGCGCGGAAAGGGAAAAAAGGGACAGCATCGCAGCCTTAAAAACATGCCTGCGAGAGGGCCGGTGGAGGTTAACTCTTAACATTTTTGTGGACTGCGACTGTGAAATCATGGAAATTTCGATGGCAATCTGTCGGCCGAGCCAAAGACTTCTTTATGATGTCTGTGACAGGGGAAATTGGAATCTTTATCTCTTTTATAGAGCGCAGACGGACTGACTTTGCTGTGCCAAAGGCGTCTGGCTTTGTTAATTGACTAGGGAGGGAGGAAAGAGAGAAACAGTCTCGACGTTTTACCTTTAAGGAAAAACAACGTTTGGATGACACATGACTTCATTTGTGTTCTGAGGGATAATTTTATTCTGGCTGATTCTGAATCGGTCGTCACCGTCACAGATAGCTGTTTGCTTTTGCAAATTCTAGCGTAAGAAAAAAACCCACTTGCGCTCAATAGGTTTATGATCTGTATATATGTTTTGTTTTTTGGCTACTGTTTTGTTTGTTTGTTTATATTATTTCAGATATTTTCATTGTAAATAAATAAATAAATCATATTTTTGTCTTTTTTCTTCAGTAAAAGTCTGAATATCCGAAAGACAAGATAAATGTACTTGAAAAGCAAAAATAAGGATAAGACTTGTTTTCAAAAATATATATTTTGAATAAATTATTTCTTTTTTATTTTAATTAATATTTTTTGTGATTATCCTTTAAATTTTAAATGATTAAATTTCATGATGATCACATCTGCAATAATTCCTTTTCAGCCCATTTCTATTTTTTTTTTAAATTGTGCTTTGTCTTTTTTTTTTAACATTAATTAAGATTATATTAAATTTAAGGTTAAGGAAAAGTATAATTATGTACGTGAGTATGCATGTTTGTGTGTGTATGTATGCATGTATTTATTTTTTATTTTTAGTAATTTATAAAATTTATTTTGTTGTTTTGTTAGTTATTTATATTTTTATTTATTTTTATTTAGTTATTTTATTTATTTTAAAATTGATTATTTTCATTGATTATTAATTATTATTATTATTATTATTGTTATTATTATTAAAAAATTAATGAATGAATTATTTTTTATATATATATATATATATATATATATATTTTTTTTTTTTTAATTTTATTTTGTTATTTATTTTAAAATGTGATTAATAATAATAATAATAATAATAATAATAATTAATAAAGAATTCATACTAATATTTATTTATGTATTTTTTTATTTTATGTGTATGGGCTTATTTTAATGGATTTTTAAAAGGACAGATATTCAAAGTCTTGCATTTATTATGAGATCATAAAAGCAGTATACATAATAATAATTATAAAAGTTAGCAAAATATTGTAATTTATAAGATTATTTGTTTGGTTGCTTTTGTTTTGTTAGTTATTTAAATTTTTATTACTTTTATTATTTATTTTGTTATTTATCTTAAAATTTGATTATTTTCTAATAATAATAATTAATTAATTAATTAATAATATTTATTTATTTTACATGCATGCATGAGCTTATTTTAAAGGATTTTAATAATTATTATAAAAATTAGCAAAATACTGTTTTAAATTGTGCAGCATATTACAAAACAGGACATGTCACCTTTATATCAGTTTATTAGTAATTTTGGTAATTTAATAAATTATGATTTTTGTTTTTTTGTTTTGTTATTTATTATTTTTCTTGTTATTTATTTTAAAATATGATTATCATGATAATAATTATCTATTATTATTATTATTATTATTAATTGTTAAATAATTAACAAATAATTAATAATGCTATTTATTTATTTATTTATTTATTTATTTTATGTGCATTCATGAGCTCACACAACAGAACATGTCGACTTTTATGTCAGCTGTTCATATACTGTGAATCATTCCAGGCCTGCTTTTCAGACCCTTTTGCGAACTTCCTCAACAAATTCATCTAAAATGACTTAAATTGTTCCAAATGAGTCCCAATCTTTCCTTCTACCGGAAAAGCGAGCAGCGCCATAACATTCAAACACAAAAACCCCTATTCGTACTCTAATTGACTGTAAGAATCACGATCTAATTTCCGCCCTGAGCGACCGTCGAGAGACACGTGTCCTCACTTACGGCGGCTTTGCTCGAACTCAGCGGTTTTACGCGTAATCCGACGCACTCGTGAGGCATTACGGGCCTTAAGCGTGACATTTGCGGGATAGAAGCGTAATTGCACCCTCATTCTGTCTCTGTTCGGTGCATGTTTGCTGCATTGTCGTGGAGTGTACCAGTGGCCTCTCCTCCTCCTCCTCCTCTTCTGGTGCGCTCTGGGGGCGGGCAGACTGGAGAGACGCTTGCATTAATAATGCAAGGCTGCCTGGAAACCGAACGCGCTGCAGTGAAGTGCTGTGTGGAATGCTAAAGAGGCATTTGTTTGTGTGTCGCCCGTTTGCATCCCTCCCCGTCCTCTAAAAGCACTAGTGCCACCATCCGAAGTTGTATGTGTGTGTGTAAGGGACAAAGTGTGTGTAGCTCAGCAGACGTGAGTTTCCTAGGGGCGAAAAGTCTAGCCTTCCTCGTTCCGTATGTGTCTTTGTTGCCGTATTGACAGATGACATATCGACGCGCTTTGAAGGTTTTGAGTGACGGCTCTGTATTGTATTTTAGATATTCAGCAGTGCGAGTTAAAGAAAAGGAAAATTATCAGGCGTTCCAGCATCTCCAGCCAGCGAGAAACTCTCAGTGTGAGCTTAAACATACAATCACAGCCACACACAAACACACATTAGCCACATTGTGGGGTCTGTGGTAGGAGGATGTTTACTTTCCATTTACTCTCTTACCAAGGCGACTGATAGTATTTTCAAGCTGTTTTTGGTGGTTCTTTGAACAGGAGATTTCTCTGCAGCAGGCTCATCCTGAGCTGGCGTGACGCAACAAGTTTCCGGTGTCAAGTGAAAGTGAAAATGCTGTGAGACTGATTCACAGGCAGTCAGAAGATATTTGATGCGTGAGGTCTTTCACTGTCTGCTCTCTCATTGGTTGCTGCTGCATGTGCTCATTTGCATATGCTGATCTTAACAATGCTAATAGCTTCTATCACTCATGTTGTCAGTGTAGAGTTATAGTTTTTAATTTTGAATCCACTTTTTAGTATATTTTTCAGTTTGTCCTTAAGTTTTAGTGTTTTCATAGTTTTCTTGTTCAGGTTTAGTTTTTTAGGGTTGGCAAAGATAATGTGAAGTTAAAAGTTAAGGTCAAGTGTTATTGCTATCTAGCGCTTTTTTAATGTTTAATGCAGAGAGGTTATAAAGTTTTAAGCTGATTCAAAATTTTGGGCTCAGTATGTTTTTGCCCCCTTCCTGGAAGACTTTTACATTGTTTGGGGAAAATATATTTATATACAGTCATGACCAGAAATACCCTTGCAATTCTGTCAGAAAATGTAAGTATCTGTTTGCATTGGAACAACACAAAAAAACAGAGAAGAAAACTCAAATCTGATACAATTCCACACAGAAAAAATGCACTGGACAAAATTATTGGCACACTTAACTTAATATTTGGTAGCAGCCGAAGAGAGTTAGAGGAAGAGTGTGTTTCGGGTCATTTCGGGTCAAAGCATCCAGTGCCAGAAGCAGCAAAGCAACCCCAAAGCATCTTTTGAAGTGCCATGTGGTCCTTTCCCAAAAAGCTCTACTTTTGTCTCATCTGTCCACAGTACGTTCTCCCAGAAGGATTGTGGTTTTGTCACATAAGTTTTGGCAAACTCCAGTCTTGCTTTTTTATGCCTTTGTGTCAGCAGTGGTGTCCTACCATAGCGTCCCTTTTCATTCAGATGGTGACAGATAGTGCAAGCTGACAATGTTATACTCTGTGTCTGCAGATTAGCTTGAATTTGTTTGGAAGTTAATCAGGATTCTTTATCCACCATTCGAACAATCCTTCGTAAGGTAATTGTGATCTCACAATTGTGACTTTTTCTTCACACAAATGCAAGATTCAAACTCACAATTCAGACTTTTTTCTCAAAACTGTGTGATATTGTCAGCGTCGTGGTGTGCGGGGAATGAGGAGTATGACGAGGAGGTCCAGAATATGCACATTTATTACACAATCCACACATAGAGCAGGAACGGACAGGAACAGCAGGGAATCTAACGAAAACAACATGAACAGACTTTGACTAAACCGGAGTGACAACAACAATAACCGACAACCAAACTGTGAACACAACCAAACTTAAATACACAGACCAATCGGGGGAGACAGGTGAAATCGAATAAACAGTGACGTAATAATTAAAGACGGAACAGGAAAGACCAAACAAGGGCATATGTGGGAAAAAAACACAAAACAGTCCACAGGGTGTGACAGATATAAACTCACAATTGCTAATTATAAAAGTAAAAATCGCGGGACTTAAACTCGCAGTTGCGAGAAAAGATGTAAGATACAAAGTTGCATTTCTGACTTTTTTTTCTTACAGTTGCAAGTTTACATTGCACAGTTCTCAGAATTGCATGATACAAGCTTGAATTTTTTCCTCAGAATGAGAGTGAGATATAAACTTAAATTTTGAGGTGAAAAATTACTGAAAATTTATATCTTGCAATTCTGACATTTTCTCTCAGAATTGTGAGATATAAACTTGCAGTTGTGAGTTAAAAAAAAAAAAAGTCACAATTACCGGTTTCATTTTTATTCAGTGGCAGAAACAGGCTTCCATAACTTGGTGAGCATAAAAACAAAACCAAAAAACTTACAGACCCTAAAATTTAATTGCTTATAAAAGTAAATTTAATTTCTGATCATTTTTATTTAAGTTCATTTTGAGGTTATACAGATATTATTAGCTACAGACCAATTTTGGTGTTTGCAAACAGTGATGAAGTTGTTTGTAGGCAGAGCCTATCTGGTGGCAATATGTAGCAATCTATGGAAGCCATGGAATAAAAAAATAAAAAAGCTAAATTTGAGTTTATATTACAATTTTTTTTTTTCTCAGAATTGACAAACTCGCTATTGTTTAGTTACATGCAAATCCAGTTATAAAGTCCGAACTAGGAGATATAAACTTGCATTTGCATAGAAAAAAAGTCAGAATAGTAAATATGTAAAATGTTATAGGTTCAAATAATATTTAATGCTGTAACTGTAGGACTAATACAATATGACCCCTATGAACTGCAAATGTGAATATTATGTAGACCTGTTGTTGAAATTAACCCCTAAATGCACACCTCGGGACCCGGGACGTCATTTACTCTCTCCCTCCTTCAATTTTTAAAGTTTGACATCAGCTTTCTTAGTATTCCTCGATCTATTAAGACAATAAAACAAGAAAAAAATAATAAAATATAAAAGAATGTCTGTTTTCTGATTAATTTTTTGTAAAAAGTATATAGGGTCGCTAGACACCCGAGGTGTGTAATAGTGTGAGTATATTTTTCGTGCGCAAAAATATGTAAATATCTGATGACTAAATACATGCAATTCACCTTTAGTCCTCGAGACGCCACTGTTTGATAAACAATAATAACGTGATGTTTTACTCGTAATTATCGCAGGCATAAAACAAAAGAATATCATCAGCAAAATTTGAATTAGTTTAAAAGGCTTTACTGCAGAGCAATCACTGTATGCAATAAAATAAAACTGTCACTGTCATTTGTTGGTGGATGTGGTGAATAAGCTGCCAGCAACCTAAATAATGATTTTGAAGTCACTGAAAAGGATAGTTTTGTGAATATGGTTGAGATCGCGAATATGAGCCAGATGCTGAATGTACTGTGGAAGTGCGCTTTGACGATGGCGATGGGAAAATCATCTGCTCAAACTGAACTCGTCTAAGTTTCAAAAGATAACGAAATATGCTTAATTTTATTCTTCTGTAATTGTTTTTAAAATATCAAGAGAGGTTTTTTGCTATTGCAGCAGTTAGAGATCCATCCGTGCTGGATATATAGGTCCGGGTCTAAATATATAGATATAAATAAGACCCAAATATGTAATAGTGATTGGTGAAACAGTCATGCATTTAAGGGTTAAATTTATGCTTTAAATGTAGAGTAATCATAGCAGGTTTCATCCATTTAAACAAATGCGTTTAGCTTCAAATGGCGTCTTTGATGACAGTATTCTAAAAAAAATTATTTGCATTCCAATTCTGACATCCAAATGCACAACAATATATCTTTTTTCTCTTTTTCCATGGATTTTACCCATTTCACTCCACTTGTTACCAGTGTTCTGCCACCACAAGTAGAGTACTGTAACTGTTTTCTTTTTATCCACTAAAATTAACCTTAGAGTTGTTTGTTCGAGAATCTGACTACACTGGGTTTGCTCTAAGTATTTTATTCACTAAAACAAAAGAGTCATTTATTCACGAATCACTGCTTTTTGATTCATAGGATCAGTTCACAGGAGTCATTCTTTTGGGAATCAGACTACAGTATATGCTGGATGCACTGTATGTTTTTGATTCACAACAATAATGTATTTCTAAGAGTCATTCATTTGGAATTTGATTATACTGGTCGTATTGCATATTCTTGATTCAAATGATACAGTTCATAGGAGTTATTTGCTGTAAGTATTTTGTTCACTAAAATAAGAGTCATTTATGCAAGAATCAGTGATTGAGCTGTATGTTTTTGATTCATAGGATCATTTCAGAGGAGTCATTCTTTTGGGAATCAGACTACAGTATATACTGGATGCACTGTATGTTTTTGATTCACAAAAATAATGTATTTCTAAGAGTTATTCATTTGGAATCTGTTTATATTGGTCATGCTGTATGTGTTAAGATTCTGTAAGTATTTTGTTCACTAAAACAAAAGTGTCATTTATTCAAGAATCACTGGTTGAGCAGTATGTTTTTGATTCTCAGTTCATAGGAGTCATTCTTTTGTACACTACTTGATTCACAAAATGTGTCATTCATTTACATTGGTCATGCTGTATGTTCTTGATGATACAGTATTTTGTTCACTAAAACAAAAGTGTCATTTATTCAAGAATCACTGGTTGAGCTGTATGTTTTTGATTCATAGGATCAGTTCATAGGAGTCATTCTTTCGGGAATCAGACTAAAATACTGTATATACTGGATGCACTATGTGTTTGATTCACAAAAATAATGTATTTCTTAGAGTCATTCATTTGGAATCTGACTACATTGGTCATGCTGTATGTTCTTGATTCAAATGATACAATTTATAGGAGTTGTTTGCTGTATTTTGTTCACTAAAATAAGAGTCATTAATGCAAGAATCAGTGGTTGAGCTGTATGTTTTTGATTCATAGAATCAGTTCATAGAAGTCAACATCTGCATTTAGCTTCAAATGTTGTCTTTTAAGTATTCTAAAAAAATGATTTGCATTCCAATTCTGACATCCAAAGGCACAACAATACATCTTTTTTCTCTTATTCCATGGATTTTACCCATTTCACTCCACTTGTTACCAGTGTTTTTCTGCCACCACAGTAGAGTACTGTAACTGTGTAACTGTCTGCTCCAAATTGGTCTATTAGCAGCTTGGCTGCCAAGATGGCTGTCAAGAGAGTTGATTTGCCTTAAAAGGACTTTGTAAACATACAGCTATGTGCTCATGTTGCTCCTATTGCAACAAATTGACACTAATGACATGAGTTTAGTTCATAGCGAACATGTGGATTGATAAGACACCCAAATTCACTATAATGGGAGTGTTTACTGAATGCATTAATGTATTGTAAGTTGGGTTTTGGACGGTGTGCAAAGGACACAAATACTAACAATGCAGTATTGTTTTGCCTCATTTTGGGTATGTGTAATGTTTTTTAAGCATTCTGAAAAAGAAACAAGTCCGGCTTGGGTTGGCCCACATGTCTTCTTTTCACATCCTGTGTATTACAGCAAGTCAATACCAATTAATCTTTACAGAGTAATCCAGCACATTGCATTTATAATCCACTTTTAGCCTCAAGCATTGTATTGTGCATTGCAGCGTTATCCGTCTATGCGTTTCTAGTAGCCATCCAGAGAGGCAAAAAAATACAGCACTTATGGCACGATTCCATTAATGCAGCACTTTATTAAAGCATTTTATATACTGAGGAAACACTTAAAAATAAATAAATAACACCGAATAGTAATAAAAAACAATTTACAGCTGGAAGAACAGCATATGATGTATTTTCCCTTTTTATTCATGCATTTGTTGACATAGGAACAAGACAATGGGAGCGTGCAAACACTTAGTATAATCAAGTGCTCGCCCCAGGACAGGAATATAATTCCTTAATGCCCTGCTTTCCATTTAAATTTTACACCATTTGTAACGAACGCCTCGCAAGAGTAATGCTTTTTTGAGCGCTCGTGAATTGCACCCGCTAATGAACTTATTTTTAACTTATTATGTGCGCTTTATAAATTTAATCCACACACACGGACACGCACACAATCTGTGGGAAGAGAAACAAGCGCTCTCGCGCTCCGAGGCCCGTGCAGGAGAAGATTACCGACTTCTAATGTACATCCTGTAGGGTAACGCTGTAATCACAGTAACCTAGATATATCACGGGGATGAGCAGATTGATAGGTTGTCATGATGATTGCGCCTTGAGACGGGAGGAGGTGTTGCTTGCAGTCCGGTGGTACATTAAGTCGAGGAGTAATTTTAGCGTTATGGCGCGTAACGGGGTCGCCGCAGTTTAGTGCAACACTTCAGAGTCTGGCGCACGCACCGCCGCCGGCTCTAAAAGATGAGGGAGATATTAGATCAGGAACAAGCAGCGCGCACACATGCATCTGCTGCCGCCCTGTATGTTTCAGGGATGTCTAGGGATGACTGTGGATGGGAATCATAAAGAATTTAACAGTTCCTGTGGAGGTTCCAGATTCCTTGTAACGCTTCCGGTTCATTAACGGTTGCTTGGGGTACTTTTTTTTGCTAATATTAGGCTAAAAGAAATTCAATTTCAGGTGTGCTTACACAATTTAGTGTTTTTAAACACTACAAAACACTACTACTTTGTTATGTCAGTCAGTAACTAGATGAGACATTCATTCGGAAATCGAAATACACTGGTTGCTCAGTTTTTGATTCAGTAAAAAGAACCGTTCATAAGAGTCACTATGGAATTGGCATATGAGTTGTTTGTTTGAGAATCTGACTACACTGGATTTGCTGTAAGCATTTTATTCACTGAAACAAAAGAGTCATTTATTCGAGAATCACTAGTTGAGCTGTATGTTTTTGATTCACGGGATCAGTTCATCAGTTCTTTCGGGAATCAGACCACAGTATATACTGGATGCACTGTATGTTTTTGATTTACAAAAAATAATGTATTTCTAAGTGTCATTCTTTTAGAATCTGATTATTTTCGTCATGCCGTTTGTTCTTGATTCAAATGATACAATTCATAGGAGTCGTTTGTTTGGGAATCTTGCTGTATGTTCTTGATTTCAGTGAAAAGAACCGGTTCGTAAGAGTCATTTGTTTGGAAATCATATTACCCTGGTTGCACTGTACGTTTATGATTCACTAAAAAACAACGTGTTTGTGAGAGTAATCCATTTGTGAATCTGCCTACACTGGTTGTGCTGTATGTTTCTGATTCACAAAAATGAAACTACTACTCGTTACACTATAGCCTATATTTTGATTAACTAAAAATAATCTGTTCACAGGAGTCAGTCATCCAGGACTCTGGAGGTTATACTGGCCATGCAGCCAAAAAAAAAAAATGAAGCAACGTAAGAAAAAGAACAGGGTCGTAGGATTCATTTCTTTGGGAATCTGACCTACTGGTTGCACAGTATGTTTTGATTCACTAAATAGAACCTGTTTGTGAGAGTTGTTTGTTCAGGAATCGGAATACACTGATTACGCTGTATGTTTTTGATTCAGTAAAAAGAATTGGTTCATAAGAGTCATTATGGAATTGGCTATTGAATATTGGTCATGCTGTTTTCTTTTTATTCACTAAAATTAAACTTAGGGTTGTTTGTTTGAAAGTCATTTAATCGACAGTCACTGGTGGAGCTGAATGTTTTTGATTCATCGGGATCAGTTCATAGGAGTCATTCTTTCAGGAATCGGACCACAGTATATACTGGATGCACTGTATGTTTTAGATTCACAACAATAATGTATTTCTAAAAGTCTTTCTTTTGGAATCTAATTACATTGGTCGTGTTGTATGTTCTTGATTCAAATGAGACAGTTCATTGTTGTTTGGGAATACTGTTGTATGTTCTTGATTGAAATGAAAAGAACAGGTTCAGAAGAGTCAATCGCTCTGGACTCCTGACCGCGATGTACGTTTATGATTTGCTAAAAAGAACCCGTTTGTGAATCTGCCTACACTGGTTGTACTGCTGTATGTTTCTGATTCACAAAAAATAAACTACTACACTACACTATAGTCTATATTTTGATTCACTAAAAAGAATCTGTTCATAGGAGTCAGTCTTCCAGGACTCAAGAGGCTATACTGGCCATGCAGCATGTTTTTGTATTTAGAGAAAAAAAAAAGGGGGTCATAGGAATTCATAATTTCTTTTGGAATCTTTTATACACAGTATGTTTTGATTCACTAAAAAGATCCTGTTTGTGAGAGTAATCCACTTGTGAATCTGCCTACACTGGTTGTGCTATATGTTTCTGAATCACTAAAATGAAACCGTTTATACAGGTTTGTTCTGGAATCTGATTATAATGGTTACAATTTGGCCTATATTTTGATTCACAAAAAATAATTGGTTCATAGGTGTCATTTGTTTAGGAATCACACTACACTGGTTACACTGTATGTTTATGATTCACTAAAAAGAACCTGTTTCTGAGACTAATCCATTTGTAAATTCTGCCCACACTTTTTTATTTGCTAAAGTGAACCAGTTTGTAATAGTCATTCATTTGAGAATGGACCAGACACTAAGACATCCTCAAGTTCAATTAAGTGCTGATGCTGATGCTATAATTTGTAATAAAAACGTATTAAATCTTACATTAAAGGCTGCCAGTAGTCTCAGACCTTAGATTATAAGCACTGCACTGTTCGCATCTTGTCATCTGTTTCTTCTTCTTTTAAAGAAATGAATATTTCACTCAAAAAAAAAGGATGTATCATTCATGATTTAGTGCGAAACTGAATCAGCGGAGACTCAAGCCGCCCGCTTGCCCACAGGG